>ONZH01010557.1:0-38004 GCA_900303285.1 Rhinella marina
ATCACTCAGCTAAACAACAAAAAAACTATTTTTTTTTCTATCTTTTGTTTTAATTTTTTTTTTAGTTTTGCTTTATTGGAAACTTGACGTGCAGGAACTTTCGGAGACCTAACTCACACCCTGTTAACGGTGGCTATTTAGACTGCGGCCCAGACAAATGTCCCACAAAGATTTTTAGGATCAAGCTTTACACGTGACAGGTAGCAAATGACTTGGTTGTATTCGGTGACGTACAGAAAGTGTCACCTGGACAGTATATACGGATTGGAAAGAGTGTGCTGAACTGTGACACACAGAAAGGTTACACGCAGCTGTGTGAAATGGATTTGTATCACTCAGCTAAAACAACAAAAAAACAAATTTTTTTTCTATCTTTTGTTTTAATATTTTTTTTTTTAGTTTTGTTTTTTTGGGAACGTGATGTGCAGGAACTATCGGAGACCTAACTCATGCCCTGTTAACGGTGGCTATTTAGACTGCGACCCAGATAAATGTCGCACAGAGATTTTTAGGATCAAGCTTTACACGTGACAGGTAGTAAATGACTTGGTTGTATTCGGTGACGTACAGAAAGTGTCACCTGGACAGTATATACGGATTGGAAAGAGTGTGCTGAACTGTGACACACAGAAAGGTTACACGCAGCTGTGTGAAATGGATTTGTATCACTCAGCTAAAACAACAAAAAAACTAATTTTTTTTTTGTATTTTTGTTTTTTTGGGAACGTGACGTGCAGAAACTATCGTAGAGCTAACTGACACCCTACTGACGGTAGCTATTTAGACTGCGACCCAGACAAATGTCGCACAGAGATTTTTGGGATCAAGCCATACACGTGACAGGCAGAAAATGACTTGGTTCTATTCGGTGACATACAGAAAGTGTCACCTGGACAGAAAATAGTGAGTGTACTGAACTGTGACACACAGAATGGTTCCACACTGCTGTGTGCAATGGATTTGTATCACTGAGATATAACATTAAAAAAAAGGGGTTATACATGGCGATAGCTGCACTACTAGTTCCAGCCAGCCAAATGACAAAAAAAAAAAAATGTCTTCTAGCCCTTGGAAGGGCTGTTGGGTTCTTTGTGGGTGATCCCTGCCTAACAGACAACTAAATGCAGGCCCTAACACTGTCCCTGAAAGGCAGCAGCTCTATCCCTAACGACATCCAGACGGCATCTGAGCCGAGCACCGCGGCCAGTCGGTAGTATATTCCAGGGTCACCTGATCAGGCCAGCCAACCCCTGCTATCGACATGTAAGGGCCCCACGTGATGCTGGGTGGTACGCAGAGTCTCCTGGCTTGTGATTGGCTGTGTTTTTAGGCGCCAAAAAAGCACGATGCGGAAGTTGCCATTTCCTCGAGCATGGCGAGATACTCGTCCGAGCAGCGAGCACTTACGAGTACCCTAATGCTCGAACGAGCACCAAGCTCGGACGAGCATGCTTGCTCATCTCTAATAGTGATATAATTTCACACACTTGGTTTTACTTAACGTGGGTTATGATGGAAGTTCTGCATTACACAAAGATTTCACATCTGAATAGTACTAACAAAATCCCAATAAACTGAATCAAGACGTATAGCTTCATTATAAATCCTTGCATTTGCAATCTGCAATAAACTGGTTCAGTCATCTCATTATAAACATGCACAATAGCAATCCGGCATATTGTAATTAAATAAGTGAATTATAAATAAATGCATTTACAATCTGCAACAACGTAACTCAATTACTGCATTACATATACAAACATTTACTGTGCAAAGTAAAGCATATCTATATTTCAAGAATGCATGTGGGACCATTGGAAATAAAACTGACTGAATAAGCATAATATAGGACTTTAAATCTATGCTATGATACATAAAAAAGGAACTCTAACATAATTAGTTTTACTAAAGATGATCCGAAGGGTTGTCTGTGAGTTTTAAAAATTAGTCTAAAAGCAAAAAAAATTATGATTTAAGAAAAAAAACAAAAACACTACTCACCTGTTAAATCCCCTGTCATTCCAATACCAACACCCCACTGGTCTTTGTCTACTTTGCTTCAACTATAGCAGGTTGTACATACATGTGATCCTCGAAGCCAATCATGTAAACTGGTTTAAATCTTTTGAGGAAGACCAAAAATAAGTAGAAGAGAACTTAAAAGTGCAGTTTTTGGATGCAAAAATTTGAATTGTTAGAATCGATTTTCTCATTTCTAGTTCCAAACTTTTAGCCCTGGAGTCTGCTTGACTCTCAATACAACTAGACACAAGAATCTGTATTTTTTCATACCCTCATTCCTTTAACCATATATCACCGTTATCAATACATTTTCACATTTTTAACAATTCTTATGTCACAAATAGGTTTAGACATAAAACATAACATTATTTTATTGAAAACAGCCATCGATCAATGCATTCAAAATAATATACTGTAACAACTTGGGGTCACTTAGTTCTCCTCCCATACCAAGATGTGTGTTACCTTTTTTATCCCGCACTGTCCCTTATGGTCCTAAACAGTGATTTGTTGTTTCCATCTCTTAGAGTTTAGGCACTTGTCCTCAGCATGAAGGGATGGAGGATCTTTGTAGTAGGCCTCACACTGCATAAACCCATGCAGCTCCTCACACTTCAGCTGCCTAGGCCAGAGCTGATACAATTAGGCTACACAGGTCCTCCTTCAGAGGGGGCAGGCCAGCCTTCCTCTTGCTGAGTAGGACAATAACTAAGTTGTTTTCCCATGATCAGCTCATGGAATTACATACACAACAGTGAAAATACACTAACCTTTTAGCAGTGATCTACTGGGTCAAGGCATATTCTGCAAAACACTGGCCAATCTTGTTAGCAGTTGAGGACTAAAGAGATGTTCTAACTTAAAATCCTACAATTACTTATTGTTGCGGGCATTAAAAGAAAAGTTGCTGGTTGGAGCATGCAATAGCTTTAATTCATTGTAGTGGATGTAAAGCAAGCAATATGCCAAGAGTGAAGAAACAATTTGTAAATTCACTGCATGGGACAACATATACAGCCAAGCAGTTCATTAACTGTGGTACAAAGGGGTTAATTAATATTGGCGACTGTAGAAAAAGCTTAATATTGGCAAAGCAACTAAAGAATTACATAAACATATTGGTAGAATTAATACAGGAACAACGTTGGAAAGGCCCATTAGCTCTTACCATCAGGAAAACCCTGTGGAAGTAGAGTTCTGGGGATTTCAAGTCATTGTGATAAACCCAAGAAAAGGAAATTAAGATCTAATATATAAAGCTGAGTGTATGTGTGTGTGTGTGTGTGTATGTATGTCCGCTAAAGGAATCCGCACCACTGCAGCTGCAATCACAAAATTTGGCACACATGTACATCAGGTGTCCGGGAAGGTTTTAAAACAGTTTTCAACTCTCCAGGGCGTATCGTTCCTGAGATATTCCCAAAAAATGCATTAGCCAATAGTAGCCTGGTCACATGACCCTTATCAGCCAATAGAAGCTCACAGGCAGTTTCCACACACAAGGTTTCTATGACAACCTAGCCTAGACAATCATTACCTCATATAATGTAAATGTCACATATTTACTGTTCAGTAGTAATAAAAGATGTTTTCTTCCACTGCTACCCACCTTCCTCCTAAATTACTATGGCATCGACCTATAATTCAGGCCACCGTCAAAAGAAGGACTTAAAAGCCCCACCCCCAGATCCCACTAAGTCACGCCCCTGACTCAGTCAGGCCACGCCCCTTCCATGCCACATTTGACCGGGATTAAAAATATAGGTAAAAATCAACTTCTGTCAGCTGCAGGGGTGGGTGGAGGGTGACTTTCTCCCTGCAGCTCATTGCTCAGACTGCACAGTGCTGCTGCTGAGAGTGAGCTGTTCAAAAGGACAGCCCTGTGTCCATCCAGGCCCTGCGCATGACAAAGGACAGGGAGTCTGAAAGCCAGACTGTCCAGCCTAAAACAAGACCTCTGGCCACCCTAGGGGAAGGCTGATGTTAGGGTGGCCAGATGTCCGGCTTTAGGCTGGACAGTCCAGTTTTCTGGCTACCTGTTCTCCGTCCGACGCAGTGCCTGGACAGACACAGGGATGTCCACCCTTTCAGTAGCTCACACTCAGACAGCTTCTCCTCCATGTCTTCATGGAGCCAGGTGGGTGTGGCCTCATGTTTAGTGGTGTGTCTTAATGGGAACTGGGGGCGCTGTTTCACGTTTGGGAGAAAGGCCACTGAGGTCTGGCTTTCTGGGTTGAGCCACTGTAGCTGCTGTGGAGGTCACAGTTAAAGGGGCGGGCTGCTGTAGAGGTCACAGTTAAAGGGGCGGCTGCTGTAGAGGTCACTGTTAAAGGGGCGGGCAGCTGTAGAGGTCACTGTTAAAGGGGCGGGCAGCTGTAGAGGTCACTGTTAAAGGGGCGGGCAGCTGTAGAGGTCACTGTTAAAGGGGCGGGCTGCTGTAGAGGTCACTGTTAAAGGGGCGGGCTGCTGTAAAGGTCACTGTTAAAGGGGCGGGCAGCTGTAGAGGTCACTGTTAAAGGGGGCGGGCTGCTGTAGAGGTCACTGTTAAAGGGGCGGGCAGCTGTAGAGGTCACTGTTAAAGGGGTGGGCAGCTGTAGAGGTCACTGTTAAAGGGGCAGGCTGCTGTAGAGGTCACTGTTAAAGGGGTGGGCTGCTGTAGAGATCACTGTTAAAGGGGTGGGCTGCTGTAGAGGTCACTGTTAAAGGGGGGGGCAGCTGTAGAGGTCACTGTTAAAGGGGCAGCCTGCTGTAGAGGTCACTGTTAAAGGGGCGGGCAGCTGTAGAGGTCACTGTTAAAGGGGTGGGCTAATAAAATAAATAAAATTAATTAAATATACCTGGATACCTGTGCGAAGCCAGGTCCTTCAGCTAGTAACTTATAATAAAAAGTTGGAAGCCAAATGGATTTCCAGGCTGGATTCATTGAGCACAAGGGGCCTTAATAAAGGGTTCACTTTTACCCATTTTATAGAAAAGCAATGAAGTCTTGGCCTGTGAAGTAGAGCTTGATACCTGTTACATTTTGTAATAAACACTGTATAGTTTTCAAGGATAACTAATTAATCAGTAAGGACTAGAGATGAGCGAGCATGCTCGCCCGAGCTTGGTGCTCGTTCGAGCATTAGGGTACTCGTAAGGGCTCGATGCTCGGACGAGTATCTCGCCATGCTCGAGGAAATGGCATCTCCCGCCTTTTGAATTTTTGGCTGCTATAAACTCAGCCAATCACAAGCCAGGAGACTCTGCGTACCACCCAGCATCACGTGGGGCCCTTACATGTCAATAGCAGGGGTTGGCTGGCCTGATCAGGTGACCCTGGAATATACTAGTGACTGCCCGCGGTGCTCGGCTCAGTCGCTGCCTGGATGCCGTTAGGGACAGATCTGCAGTGTGATACAGGGAGAGTGTTAGGGTGTTCTACTAGACTTGTGTTAGGCAGGAGTGATTCTAAAAGAACCCAATAGCCCTTGTTAAGGCTACAAGACCCTTTTTTTATCTGCTTGTGGCTGGGCTTGCTGGCACTAGTAGTGCAGCTACCGCCATATTTGCAGCAGTGTGGAACCATTCTGTGTGTCACAGTTCAGCTGTCCAGTCACCACAAACCACAATCTGTATTTTCTGTCCAGGTGACCCATACTGTATGTCACGTAATCAAATACGGTCTTTTGCTCTAACTGATACAGCTACATTAGAAAAATCTCTGTGCGACATTTGTCTGGATTGCAGTGAAAATAGCCACAGTCAGCAGGGGCTGAGTTTGCTCTCTGATATATTCTGCACGTCACGTAAAAAAAAAAGAACACAAAAAAAAATTGTGTTTTTTTTAATCTCAGTGATACAAATCCATTTCATACAGCTGTGTGGAACCATTCTGTGTGTCACAGTTCAGCTGGTCAGTCACCACAAACCACAATCCGTATTTTCTGTCCAGGTGACCCATACTGTACATCACGTAATAAAATACGGTCTTTTGCTCTCACTGATACAGCTACATTAGAAAAATCTCTGTGCGACATTTGTCTGGGTTGCACTTAAGCAGACCAAGTCTGCCTAAGTTAATAGTTTCAGTGTAATTGCTCCATACTGCACGGTACGTAATAAAATACGTAATTTTGCTCTAACTTATCCACCTATATATTAACTTGTTCAGATGGAACAAGTTTGTGGGTTTCAGTACAGCAGGCCCATTTTTTTTTGGTATATATAATACACTTATATACAGAAAATGTTGAACTCCAGGGCTAAGGGTCGAGGACGAGGGCATGGGCGTGGGCATTCAATTACTGCAGGGGGCAGAGGCCGTGGTCCTGGGCAGGGTGAGACAGTACCTGCTGATGAGGGAGCAGGGGAACGCCGCAGAGCTACACTCCCTAGCTTCATGTCTCAACTTACAGGGACACGTGGTAGAGCACTGTTGAAACCACAACAGTGCAAACAGGTGATGTCGTGGATTGTCCACCAGTCAGTCTTCCACGCAGTCAACCCACGTTACCCAAGGGAGCACTCCTCTGGCTCCTCCACCTCAACCTCCTTCCCCCCAGTCTGCCGCCTCCCAGGAAAATTTGGAATGCGATCCGGCATACACTGAGGAACCCTTCCCAGAGTTCAGAAAAACCACTTCTCCGGTTGCTGCTGACCTCTTTCCCGATGCCCAAGTTTTCCAACTGTCGCAGTCTGTGGGTCTGTGGGCGCAAGTTGTTGTCAGGGCAGGAAGTTCGAGGGGGGAGCAGACTGAGGAATTGGAGGATGACGAGGTGACTGACCCAAGCTGGGTTGATAAGCCGAGTGAAGACAGTGCTTCTGAGGCGGAGGCGAGTGCTGCACCAGAACAGGTTGGAAGAGGCAGTTGTGTGGCCAGAGGGAGAAGCAGGGCCAGAGCTGGTGCATCAGCAGCAATTGTTTCACGTAGTGAAGCTCCCGTGGCGAGGCCTAGATGTTCGCAAGTCTGGAGGTTCTTTAAAGAAAGTGAGGATGACCGACGGACTGTGGTGTGCAACCTGTGCCACACCAGGATCAGCAGGGGTGCCACCACTACTAGCCTAACCACCACCAGCATGCGCAGGCATATGAGTGCTAAACACCCCACTCCATGGAACCAATGCCGTTCACCTCCTGCGGGTCACACCACTGCTCCTTCCCCTGTGTCACTTGCTGCCTCTGCTAGTCAACCCCCTGCCCAGGACCCCGGCACGAGCGCCTCCCGCCGGAAAACCACACCTTCGCCTACACAATCCTCCACAGTGTCCACCAATGTGTCCCAGCGCAGCGTTCAGCTGTCTTTACAGCAGACGCTGGAGCGCAAGAGGAAATACAGTTCCATCCACCCACATGCCCAAGCCCTCTACGTCCACATCTCCAAATTGCTGAGCCTGGAGATGCTGCCCTATAGGCTGGTAGAGACCGAGGCCTTCCGCAACCTCATGGCGGTGGCTGCCCCTCGGTTTTCGGTCCCCAGCCGCCACTATTTTTCCCGATGTGCCGTCCCAGCCCTACACCAGCACGTGTCACAGAACATCATCCGTGCCCTGACGAACGCTGTTTCTGAGAAGGTACACCTAACCACGGACACGTGGACAAGTGCTGCCGGGCAGGGACACTATATATCACTGACGGCACATTGGGTTAACTTGGTGGAGGCTGGGACCGAGTCTGACCCTGGGGCCGCTCATGTACTGCCCACACCGAGGATTTCGGGGCCTACCTCGGTCACGGTCTCTCAGACGTACTATGCCTCCTCCTCCGACCCTCCTCCTCCTCCACCTCCTCCTCCTCCACCTCCTCCTCTGAATTACCATCCGTGGGCACGGCGCCTTCAGTCGGTAGCTCAAGGCGCAGCAGCAGTGCCGTGGCTAAGCGCCAGCAGGCGGTGCTCAAACTGCTGAGCTTAGGTGAAAAAAGGCACACCGCCCAAGAACTATTAAAGGGCATCACGGCGCAGACCGATCTGTGGCTGGCACCGCTGAACCTCAAGCCAGGCATGGTTGTGTGTGACAACGGGAGTAACCTGGTGGTGGCTCTGCAACTCGGCAGACTGACACATGTGCCATGCCTGGCCCACGTGTTCAATCTCATAGTTCAGCGGTTCCTCAAGACATACCCCAATCTGTCTGATTTGCTCACTAAGGTGCGCCACATCTGTGCACATTTCCGCAAGTCGACCTCAGATGCTGCCACTCTCAGGGCAGCGCAGCGCTGCCTACAACTGCCCACTCACCGACTGTTGTGCAACGTGCCCACAACATTCCCCTTTTTATCTCCAAGTGATCTATACTGCACATCACGTAAAAAAATACATTCTTTTGCTCTCAGTGATACAAATCCATTTAATAAAATCCTTTCTTTCTCTTTAACTGATGTATACTGAACGTCACTTTTAAAAATACGTCTTTTTTCTCTCTCTCCAAATAATTTTTCCGGAGGACCACATACAGGCCCTCTCTCCAATCAATTTTTTCGCAGGGCCACATAATGCAATAGACGGGAATCGAACCCGGGTCAACTGCTTGGGAAGCAGCTATGCTCACCACTTTACCACCAACAGCCACAGCAACTGATAAGAACAGATACTAAACTTGATGTAAGCCAACATTTCGACAATCGATAACCCGAAAAGGGTCCGCCGTCGAGCCCGGCGTTTGGCCACCCTGAGCATTTCTCAAGGAGACAGCTTCCAGGCCCTCAACGTCCACATACAGGACCACGCTAAATTTTTTATGTGCTCTACCTGCTACCGTTGTGTAGCTCGGTCACTCTGACCGAGTCTGACCCTGGGGCCGCTCATGTACTGCCCACTTGGAGGATTGAGGGGCCTACCTCGGTCATGGTTTCTCAGACTTACTATGCCTCTTCCGCCAACCCCTCCTCCTCCTCCTTCGAATTACCGTCTGTGCTTCACCTACTGCTACCTCAGTCTAACTTGGTCACTCTGTTGTCACCGCCATGCTGCGTCAGGCTAAATTTTTGGGTGGCTCACGTGCTACCTCATCTAACTTGGTCACTTGTTGGTGTCACCGCCATGCTGTGTCAGGCTTATGCCTGCATCGTGTGGCTGGGGATAGGAGAGCAGTGCCAGCATGGGCATGGGTGATGGACCTTCGTTGCACCTAGTTGGGTGCTTCCCTAACATGTGATGGGCATGTGCCTCGCCTTTCTTGGTCTGGGTGAGCACAATTGCCATGAGGGTAACCACCAGGCTGTTGCAGGAGAATTTGGGGTAATGGTGGGATTAGGCAGCCTCAGAGGCATCCATGCATGCTGCCCCTGCTGTTTCCTGTCCATTTCCGTGGTGTTTCCATCATTTTCTGAGGTTTCCAGCTTTTCACCCAGCCTTCCCTAGGCAGAGCCTTGGTCCCCTGCAAAAAATGCTCGAGTCTCCCATTGACTTCAATGGGGTTCGTTACTTGAAACGAGCACTCGAGCATTGGGAAAAGTTTGTCTCGAATAACGAGCATCCGAGCATTTTAGTGCTCGCTCATCTCTAGTAAGGACCCAACTGTTGGGACCCCCACCAGTCCCGAGAAAGCGTTCTCGTATCCCCATCCTGATGGAGTTGTTGACTTCAAATGCGACCTACTGATTCATTCATTCTCTATTGGACTGCTAAAGGTATGCATAGGTGGCTTTAATATTAGTTGTTATTAGATTTTTATTTGTAAGAAATATCAAGAATTATCCCTTAAAGGGGTATTCCCATCTTAGACAATGGGGGCATATCGCTAGGATATGCCCCCATTGTCTGATAGGTGCAGGTCCCACCCCTGGGACCCGCACCTATATCAAGAATGGAGCGGGGAGCGCTGTGCCCGGATGACCCTCGGGTTTCCCGGGGTCCGGCCACCACCAGGCACAGCTTCCCGCTGCTCCAATCGAATGGCTATTTTCGGTGTCCCCATAGAAATGAATGGAGGGTGGCTGCGTAAGCGCATTGTGCCCTCTGTTCATTTCCCTGCTCCGTTCTCGATATAGGTGCAGGTCCCAGCAATATGCCCCCATTGTCTGAGATGGAAATAACCCTTAACTTCTGTCTCTCCACTAATGGACAACTGCATTTTGTCCTCTGTTATTACATGATCTCTTCTAACCTGTTTAGAAAATATCTAGTAGAAGGCTTCTCTCAGTTCATAGGTAATTGCCTTGTGTTTTGTAGTGTAATGTAATATGTATACTGCTGTATACTAGTGTCTTACTGCTGAAATGTTGAATCTCTAAATATATGATATTCTATTACAAACCTCAGATACTTTGCTGTGAGATCTACATAAATTGAATATTTGAAACCTATAGAACAAAGCAGCATATGAAATAACATAGCTGATATATTTATATAAGCACACTAGTCAGTACAGCAATTATTAGATAAAGATACACAAATGCCGTATGTAGCATACTTACTAAAACAGTATTGATTTAAAAAATATAGTTAACAGAGTAGTCACGCCTTACCTTGACAACATACAGTATAATGCATTGCATGTTTAACCCTTTCCTGACCACCCATTGACTATATACTTCTGGGTGGTTGTCCTTCACCTCTGCAGGAAGTTTTAAAACATCTTGCAGATTACCCACTTCTGGACTGGACTGGATTAATAATGAGAGCAGAGAAAGACTATGAGAAGAAGATTTGGATCTGACGAGTAATCTTAGTGAAGATAATTTCTCCCACTGATTGACAGCTATGTGTGACATCAGTGGACTGGTCACAGGAGAGGATCAATTTTCCTCCAGGAGACTTGATTGGGTAGAGCCCACGTAATAGGAGATTGTGAGGCAATGATCAGTGTCAGATGTACCCTGATGACTCCGGTGTACCCTAATGACTCGTTGTACTGACAAAACTTGTTGGACTAGCTAACACTGTGTTTACAAATTTAATTTTAATGTACATGAGTGAACTAGTATATCACCGATAGAATTAATGGTATTAAAGGGCTTCTATCATTTCCAGATTTGTACCTATGACACTGGCTCACCTGTTGCATGAACACTTGGCAGCTGAAGGCATCTGTGTTGGTCCCATGTCCATATGTGCCAATATTGCTGAGAACTCCTGCATACGTTGCACTTTGATGGGGCCAGGCATTGGAAGCGTCATAATGCCCAGCCCTGTCAAAGCAAAGAGGATGCGTGAGTTGCAAGGAGAGCGGAGCCTGTAGGTGTAATGGCAACGCGCCCCCGTTTCTCCTAGAGGCTCATTTGCATATATTAAAACATCATTTTTCTCAGCAATGCGGGCACATATGAACATGGGACCAACAGCCTTAAGCTGACAAGTGCACATGCAACCGGTCAGCCCAGGGGCATAGCTAAAGGCTCATGGGCCCTGGTGCAAGAGTTCAGCTTGGGCCCCCCTTCCCTCAGTGCTATGTGTTTTTCTTATGGGGCACAAGGTTCTTTGGGCCCCCTAAGGCTCCTGGGCCCGGTAGCGACTGCTACCTCTCCACCCCCTATAGCTACGCCCCTGGGTCAGCCAGTTTCATAGGTACAAATCTGCAGATACCCTTTATGGCAAGTTTACACAGGCCGGGCTAAAGATGAAAAAAATATTATAAATAATGTAATGAAACATTTTAAAAAAGTAAAAAAAAATGGCTCCTCGTGATTATTTAGTGTAAAATATATTTTGTTGTGCACAGATTAAATAAAAGTTAAAAAGAGCGCCAAAAATTAAATAAAAAACTCACACCAAACATCCCTTTTTTCTATACTTCAGCAGCAAAAAAAAATATATATATAATTTACAACGTAATTTATATGCAACCCTGAACAACACCAAAAAGCATTAACATTTCTCCTGTATAAAACAAGGCCTCAGATCAAGGCAACATACCATTGTTTGTTTAAACTATTGTATCTTTTTTTTTTTTTCAAATCTGATTTTATTGAATTTTCAAATGAGAACAGAACAAGTACCATAAAATCACTTTCTAGTTGGCATGCGGCCCAATGTTGCAGCGTATAAATGGTGCAGAAAGCAATGTGATACATCCTCTTGAACAACAAGAACAAACATGGTGATTAGTGACATCAGAGATCGGATAGTTTTCAAGTACAATCATAAGTGCTGAAAGAGAAACAAAGATAGCTCTGTGCAGTGGAATGGACTATAAGAGGAGGGCTAGACCAATGAGTCCAACACCAATGTGAACCAGGGTTACCATATAGTGAGATCTTCTGTGTGTGTCAGCTTCACAGTTCTTCCAATCTAGAAATTAGGGATTATCCAGGAAATGATATTGATGACCTATCCTCAGGATAAGTCATCATTATCACATCAGAAGGGGTCTGAGCTGTGACGATCAGCTGTTTCAGGGAGCAGCCGTTCTAACCAGAGGTCTGGTGAGAGCAGTCGGCCCCCGGCAGCTCACCAAGCACAGCACTGTACATAGTATAATGACCATGCTTGGTATTGCAACTCAGCCCCGTTCACTTCAATGGGGCTGAGCTGCAACTAGGCTGTGTAACTGATTTACCTCTAGATCAGTGATGCTCAACCTGCAGCCCTCCAGCTGTTGTAAAACTACAAACTCCCACCATGCCCTGAGGTAGGCTGATAGCTGTAGCTGTAGGCTGTACAATCATGTTGGGAGTTGTAGTTCTGCAACAGCTGGAGGATGCAGGTTGGGCATCCCTGCTCTAGATGAAGCCTGTTGAGGTGAAACACGCATTAAGGTGTTAGCGCTTGGGTCTGTATATATTTGTAACAACCATGTCACGGGGTATGCATACCTGACTTTTGAATACTGAATCTCGATGTCTCTTTAGATCTTGATAAACATACAATTCTACAGATTTTTATGTTACATGTGCAGGGATGGTATAGCTACCTCAAAATTATCCTCACCAGATTTGTTATAACTGGTGTAATCTGGTATGGGAATGTCATAGTAGTTAGGAGTTTTCCCTATTATTTCAGATTGTATTATACAAACCCCAGCTACTTTTCTGTATTAACTTTTTCCATCTAGTTATTTCTTCTGTATTTTTATGAATTTTTGGTATACTATATATGTCTAATAAATTTGGATATCTTTTATTATGATTGTAACATTGAGGTCCATTGTTTCTTTGGACGATGTAGGTGACGTCACATGGTCTAGCCTGACCAGGTGATCGGTGGAGGTCCCAAGGTGCAGGACCCTCTGATCTCATATTGATGACCTATCTGAGGATGGGTTATCAATATTAATTACCGGATTACCCCTTTAACTTTGTCTCACCATTGTTCCACAGCTGGAGGTTCTTTAAACCTCCCTTTCAAGGGAGTTTTGCTGCTGTCAGGAGGATACTATTGTATCAAAACTAAACTTTAGATTTCTGGCCGACGAAAATCATGTTTAATACTTATCAGACCGTTGTTAAAGAATAAAGGAAAACTCACTTTATGAATCCCGATCTGCTCCTGCATTGATGCTGCCTGTCCTCCATCACTTGATTTCCTCATGATGACACCCTGACACGCAGGCATGTACATGTTGCAGCCAATCACCAGCTGTAAAATGTCACTATTAAAAATATAAACCTAAAATCAGGGCCGGCGTCAGCACCCAGCATACCCGGGCAAGTGTCGGGGCCCACTGTTTGGGGGGGCCCACTGCGCTGCTATGAGTGCTTCCATCAATACAGATGGAAGCGCTCATTGCTGGAGCGCAGGGAGCTTACTCACATGAAAGCATGCAGAGTCCGGCTGACGCTGTTCCCTTACAAGCTTCCGTGCTGTGGAGCTTCTGACACTCCCCCTCTTCAGTCCAGCAGAGCAGCAGTTACTTTACAAGCCTCAGACACGCCCCCTCTACACAGGACGTGCTGCCTGAGGAGGAGAGAGAACCCAGGAGCAGCAGTGTGAAGAGATGGAGACAGCCTGTAAGTGAGTCTGCACTGGGACTGTCTCTTCTGTGTGGGACACTGCTGCTGGATGCTGTAGACCAGCAGCTTCATGCTGTTTAGTTGTTTTATTGCCTCATGAAGCAGTTTGCCTCCATGACACCTGCACCCCCCCACCCATATCCTGTCCTATCTCATCCTCATGGAGCCCCTTCTGTCTCTTTTCCTCCCTCATGTATACAGAGCTCCTGTTCCACTTTCCTTTCTCCTATTGCTGCACCGACCTCCTGCCCCATACTTCTTGTATGAATCCACCTCAGAGCCCCTTCCACCTACTTGCTGTGTCCTCCCCTCCTGTCCATCCAGGGTCCCAGGCCCCTGTCTCACTACTCTGCCTCTCATAATGGTGGTGTATAAACTGCAAACACCATAAGGACCTTCTAACGTCTCAGGGTCACGTGACTGTGCCCCCCACCCCATACTGTGCCCCCTTATACCCTGCATTGTGCCCTCTTACCATATCCTGTACAGTGTCCCTAGTCATTCCCTGTACTGTGCCCTCTTATACCCTTTTATCCGGTCACTGTATGGTGGTGCTATCCAGTCACTGTATGGCAGCATTATCCAGTTACTTTATGGCGGTTTTATCTGGTCACTGTATGGAATTATCCAGTTACTGTATGGCGGTGTTATCCGGTGACTGTATCATGGTGTTATTCAATAACTGTATGGCAATAACTGTATCCCCTGCCCACGCCACCTTTTTTAGACCTGGCACGAGCGACGAAAAATTGCAGATTGCGGCCACAATCTGTGTCAGAAATCCGCCTAATATAGATGCATTTCTGTTTAATAAATGACCCCCTAATTGTCTTATTATTCTAGGGTACAGCTGATATCTTTATAGTATATAGATTCCAGTGTATTATACTGTGCCTTGTATTTCCCAATAGATACATGATCCTTGGGAAACACAGTCCTCACCCCTGACCACCAGGACCACGTTCTGGCAAACGTGATGTGCTGCACATTTGTATACAGTACCTTTTTTTTTTTTTATCAATGTATACATCAAACGAATAGAAAAACGTGATGTGAACCCACTGGGGGGATGGGGGGGTTGAGATGTTTGTAAAAAATTTGCTGTGGGGTTCATCATTCTGAATGGGGGTGACTGGGGGTCATTATTCTGAATGGGGGTGACTGGGGGTCATTATTTTGAATGAAAGGCCACTGTGGGGTCATTATACTGTGTGGGGGGCCCACTGAGATTTATCACCCAAGGGCCCACATAAACCTGGAGCCGGCCCTGCCTAAAATAATAAGAAATTGAAGATAACAGATAATTCAGTAGATCACTTTAAAAGATAAAGAAAGCCCTTGTGTTTAAAGGTCAGAAAGGGTTGCTGGAAGCTGTAACTCACTTTCTATGTAGAGATCAGGGACTTCTTCAGGTTTTTGTACAGTACATATTGTGTGCCAGAAAAATAAAATGGTGTTCCTCACCTGGTGTGCAAAGGAGAAGCTCAACAAAGGTACCCGACAAAGGTAGATAGCAGTGCTGAACATATAATACTGCACTATACTGTAGGGAGGTGCTACTAGGACATTGCATGCTGAATGTAGTTCCAAGTTTCAATGGCCCAGGAAAGACCATTTAAGATATATGGTATGAAAATATGGCATCCTAAGGCCAGTGTAACTTGACAACCTATAGATTAAAAAATAAATAAATAATATTAATAATAATAATAATAATAATTATATATATACCTACAGTACAGTACCTATAGATCTATGTGTCTCCAATGTGTCTACTGTCTCCAATTTCACACAAAGGTCTATTCAGCTGGATTCTGTATGAATTTTAGGGTATGGCCGGACAGTCTGGTTCAAAAGCTAAAATCTGAGCTGGATCATGAAAGGACAGAAAGTATAAAGGGTAGATATGACTTATTCTCTTTTTGGCTTTTAAATTTGCATCAAGAAACCTGACTGTGGGGCCGTACCCTAACAGAAAAGAAATCATGACCGGCTCCATTGAATGATGCATGAAGGGTGTCACATGGAGTTTTTGTACCTTTTACCGGCTTTGTGCATGCAGCGCTCCATGAATGAATGAGGTGTGCATGATGCCCTAGGGTGGTTTACCTGGTACAAGATCTGGATTTTATATGGTAATGGTCTTAGCAGAATAGTTTCATAGAAACACAGAAGTAGAATTAGAACCGTATCTAAAGGTTTTTCTGTTATTTTACTTTTCTTTTCCTAGCTGACAGCAATGTTCTCTTTCACAAATTAAATTATTTAATCCTAACACGTTTTATTAGTATGCAGAACCTGGTAATCAGACAGCTTATATTTGATTTACTTATGTTTGCTGGGCTGGTTTACAACATCTCGGTGCGAGAAGTACTTCGGGGCACAAGCATCAGAGCATGATTAAAAGAAAAAACAGGTCTGCATTATTAATCAAGACGGGAAGATAAGTTGCCATAAAGTAGTGAAATGTTTGCTTCAGTGCAATACTAAGCACATTATGACTTTAAGTTCAGATTTTCTCATTTAGTGAAATAGTAGAGGAAATGGGAAGTAATGGTGCTATACCTTTATTAGATACCCATAAAGCATCAAAGATGTGCTAATAAAGATGCTCGCGATCATCATTTTTACCATTGGCCGAGCTTCTCCGATCCCCAGGGATATGTTGTCATCACCCAGTTTTATTTTGGCTTAAATCTAAGGATGTTATCCTGGAATTTACCATTTAACCCCTGTACAGTGAGGTCACATAGCGCAAGCAGACATGCTTGCCTCATAGGGACCCCAAGGATAATAGACATATGCTAATGTTAGGGAATAATACAGTACATGCTAGGTGGAGTTGGGAAAAAGGAACAAAGCATTTTTTTCCAGGTTCACCTGAATGAGAGGTATAAATAAACGCCTCTAATAAAACTACACCAATAACACTTTGTGTAGAACCACATGATATGTGGGAGGCCGCTGTGGAGGGTGTGTCCCTGCAGGATTTGGCTTAGCCTTGCCCCATATTTAACGAGATGATCAGAGCCTTTTTGGACAAGTTTGATGAGGTATGCATTAAATTAACTGATTAATATACATCACATGAATCACTATGCGATTGGATGATGGGAATATAAAATGGAGTGGAGAGGAACCTGCTTTCTGATACGTCCCCAGGAAGAAACTTACGCGAAATGTACGTCGGGGTGCTGGACCCAGGATCCTATGGTCTGTTACCTTTACCTTATTATAATGATAATAATAGGATTGATTGCAGTAGGGTAATTGTTGTTTGTTGTCCTTTACCTTACATATTTGGGGCAACTTCATTATACTGGTAGAGTTACTTTGATTAAAGGGAGTCTTTCACCTCATTTTCACCTATATAACTAACAGCAGTGCCCCACAGAAGATTGCAGACACATCCCAGACATACCTGTGTGCACTTTATGTCTGTATTACTTATTCAGAAAAAGCACTTTTATTCTGCTGGGAAACAAATCCCAAGTGCCCGGCTGAAAGTGAAAGTAAAAACAGTTTTCTCTCCCGACTCAATTTCTAACAGCTATATCTTCTGATATACTGGATATAATGATGTGACTTTGGTATCATTTTAAAGCTTAGGATGCTTTGAAAGAAGGTCAGGTTCATATTTCTATCTGCTACCAATCCCAAGATATGAGCAACTAAAGCAGCCCTCCCCTCTTCAGTCTGGTTTGCTTTGAGCACTTGCAGCAGCAGAGCTGTGCACTTGGGAGCTGTTTTCCTACAGAATAAAAGTGCTTTTCCTGGACATGTAATACAGACACACAGTGCACACAGGTATGTCTGAGATGTGTCTGCAATCTTCTGTTACAGTATAAAGGTGAAAAACAGGTGAAAGACTCCCTTTAAGTAGTGGTTAACTGCATATTGTATATTTCATTGTGCACCCTATTACTGAGGATACAGTGACTGGATTCTGCATTACAGCCACAGAATTACCCTTTACTGTGGATACTCTTTTATATTTAATAAGCCTTTATTAATAATGTCATGATAAGGATGCTTCTATTTATCTTGGTCATGTCTGGTATTTATTTTGTGGTCTTATGGGTGTTAAAACTTGTAGTCAGTAACAAGCTGAGGTCAAGACAGGCATAGTTTGTGCAAATCTGTGAAACAAGTCAGAAGGTCAGCATACCTCCCAACTTTGTAAAGGGACAAAGAGGGACACAATGTGCAGCGCGCTAAGCGCACCGTGGCAAATTTTTTCAGCACTAGGTCATGCCCTTAACTCCGCCTATTATAACCTAATCCCACCCAGTCCCCTTACTGTTCCACATAGAAAATATTCCCCAGTTATGTGCCCCCATTAATATGCCTAGCTGTGCCCCCAGTAATATGCCCTGTTGTGTCCCCAGTCATATGCCCAGCTGAGCCCCCCAGGAATATGCCCAGCTATGTGCCCCCAGTAATATGACCAGCTGTGCCCCCCAGGAATATGCTCTGTTACCTGCCCCCAGTAATATGAACATCTGTGCCCCCCAGTAATATGCCCACATTGTGCCTCCTTCTAATATGCCCACATTGTGCCCCTTCTAATATGCCCACATTGTGCCCCACTGTAATATGCCCACATTGTGCCCCACTGTAATATGCCCACATTGTGCCCCACTGTAATATGCCCACTTTGTGCCCCCCTGTGATATACCCACATTGTGCCCCCCAGTAATATGTTGTGCCCCCAGTAATGTGCCCACATTGTGCCCCTCACAGAAAGTAAAAAAAAATAAAAACCAGCAGCATCACCAGCAAGACATCAGCCGGCCCTGCCCCATGCCCAGACCAGAGGTACGGAGAGCTGCACGGGGACGGGAGGGAGGATGGAATAAGCAGCCAGCCGATTCCGGGACTGTCCCGCTGGATCCGGGAGGGTTGGGAAGTATGGGTCAGGGCAGACAGCTCAGGATCAGTACTGTGATCAGACAGGGGTCAGGTCAGAAGGCAAAGGGTCAGAAACCAGTACTCATGCAGAAGTTGGTACACTGGCAGACAAGCAGATTATAACAGCTTTGTAGGATTTAGCAAGGTCAGGCCGTGAGTGAGACAAACAGTACAGCATATATAGCAGAACTGATTAACACATTAGAAGCAGGAGGATTAACCCTTGGAATACTGGAGAATGAGGTGAGGTTCAGTGAAGATTACCTCCAATAGACACACAGGATAGCAGTTCCCAGGCCCACTGCCAGAACACTGGAACTGCGACAAACAGTGAGTAGAGCTGCACCCCTGCCCACCCGAGGTTTTGGGGCAGCAGTGGGCCCAGGCCTACCAGGTAACAGTGATGCATAGTTGCATCTACTCTGTTAGGGCAGGAGTGACTTCAGACATAATGTTTCTAAAGGCATTCGTGGTTGCCAGACCTTGGTGGTCATGTTTCTTCCAACCTCAAAATATACCACGAAAAAAAGAAATGGTCACCACTTCAAATTGTAAGTGATAACAGTTCACATTATTGATTAATGTCGGATAAGTTTACGTGCACCAACCTTTCAGGGTTTACATCAGACTGAGTGCCTCAAACTCCAGTACAGCACAATGGTGGTTCACAGTTCAAGAGTCATTATTTCTACAGCTGTCCACTAATAGAAGTGGGGTCGAGGGCAAGAAATCACAAGAAATCACTCTTAGGCTACTTTAACACTAGCGTTTATATATTCTGGTATTGAGCTCCGTCATAGGGGCTCAATACCGGAATAAAACGCTTCAGTTTTGTCCCCATTCATTGTCAATGGGGACAAAACTGAACTGAAGACAACGGAATGCTCCTAAAAGCAAAACCAGCAAACCACAACATGTCTGTTATCCGGTATCATGGAGTGCACAGGAGTGCTTGAAATGAGGTAAATCCAGCACTTTTCTTTAGCCCATTTTAAAACCACATCAGATATGTAGTAGCTTCTTTTACATTTTGGACATATTTGTTCAAAATACGGAGGCAGCTGCTACACAGACCATGTCTGATCTGATTTTAAAATGGGCTATATAAAGACCGGTGGTTTTATATTAATCAAGAGTGGTAGAAGAACCTGTGAGACTGACCTGACATATCATATCAACTATAAGCCTACTTGACAAGATCAATCCCCAAGCACACCAGCGTTGGGTAGCAATTGTCATTTAATACAGAGAAAGCTTAGGCCTCTTTCACACGACAGCATTTTTTGCGGGCTCCGATCCGCATTTTTCACATGAAAAATGCGGACCCATTCATTTCTATGGGCCCGCAAAAAATGCGGGCAGCACACCGTGTGCTGTCCGCATCCGTTGCTCCGTTCCGTGGCCCGCAAAAAAAAGTAGAGCATGTCCTATTCTTGTCCGTTTTGCGGACAAGGATAGGCAATGTTACAGTGGATCCGCAAAAAATACGGATGCCATACGGACGCCATCCGTTTTTTTTGCGGATCCGCAATTTGCGGACCGCAAAACACAACGTTCGTGTGAAACAGGCCTTAAATGGATACATGTTAATATCTCTTAGTTTACCATTCCTGAAAGTGATGATACAACCCCCATAGAGCCCTGATCTCAGCATCATCAAGTCTGTCTGGGATTACATGAAGAGACGGAAGGATTTGAGCAAGCATGCTTCCACAGAAGATGTGTGATTAGTTCTCCAAGATGTTTGGAAAAAGCCCCTGCTGAATTCCTTCAAAAGCTGTGTGCGAGAGTACCTAGAAGAATGGATGCTGTTTTGAAGGCAAACAGTGATCATGGGAAATGTTGATTTGATTTAGATTTCTCTTTTATTCATTGACTTTTCATTTTCCTGACCTGTTTGCTGCTATGTTATGCTATGTCTTGGTTTTTACTTGAACCCCCTGATTGTAAAGTGCTGTGGAATATGTTGGTGCTATGTAAATAAAGATTATTATTATGTTATTTTGTTAGTAGAATAACATATCTATGTTCATCGCTGATATTTTATTATCTTGATCATATTCATTGTTGACTTACTTTGAGATTAATCTATGAATGATACAATATTTTCAGAATGCAGAGAATAATGTACACTGACCCTGTATAAGAAAACACTCCTTTATGAGTGAATTGTTAACAAAAATGAATTATTCTGTATAATTTCATTCATCTATCATCTTTGTTATTCACTTGTGCCTTTTTAGCATATTATACATATTGGTTCATCAGTAACCTTGAATCCCTTTTATCATTTCTTTATACAAATGCCATTAGCTGTTAGATTTGATATTTTCCTGGAAACAGAAGTTTATATTGTTTATGCATTGTTTAATATGTTATTACTTGATAACAGTGTCGGACTGGCCCACCAGAGGACCGGAGGATCCTCCGGTAGGCCCCAAGCCACCCAGCCACTTAAAAAAAGCATACTTACCTGTCCTGCCGTGCTGCCGCTGTCCTCGGCTCCCACACTCCACTGTCTTCCCTTCCGGCGCGCACTATGACCTGACACAGCGTCAGGTCATAGTGCGCGTCGGCAGGGAAGACAGTGGAGCGCGGAACCTGGGCAGGTAAGTATGCTTTTTTTAAGTGGCTGGGTGGGCTGATCTGAGGGGGAAAGGGGGGGGGAGACCCTGATCTGAGGTCTGATGGGGCACGAGACGCCGACCTGAGGTCTGATGGGGCCACGAGACGCCGACCTGAGGTCTGATGGGGGCATGAGACGCCGACCTGAGGTCTGATGGGGGCACGAGACGCCGATCCCTGTACTGTGACATCACTGTGTTTATTATCCCTGTACTGTGACATCATTGTGTTTATTATCCCTGTACAGTGACATCGCTGTGTGTATTATCCCAGTGCAGGAAGAGGTAAGTGGTCTGTGTTTGTGTGTTTGTTTTCTATTTTTCAGGGTCGTGAATGCAGAGGACTACGTCGGACCAGCTTTTTTTTTTTTTTTTAATAAAATGGTCAAACAGGGGTCTGGGGGAGTGTTTATTTCAATAAAATGTTTTATACTTGTGTGTGTGTATTTTTTTTTACAATACTACAGTTTTAGTAATTATGGCTATCTACAGACGGCCCTGATTACTAATACTGGGCTTAGTGCTTGCCGGTATGGCAGGCCAGCACTAACCCCAACATCTTTTACCTCGGCACCCACCGCCACCAGGGGTGCCGGGAAGAGCTGGGTACCCGCAGGACCGACCTTCTAAATTGAGGGTCTGGCTCTGGGGCGGCTGCAGGCTGGTACCATTAGGCTGGGAAGGGCCAATAACGTGTCCCTTCCCACCCTGGTAGTGCCAGGCTTCCGCTGCTGGTTGTATCTGGCTGGCAAAAGAAAAAAGGGGGGGACCCCACGCCATTTTTTTTAAAATTATTTAATTATTTTTGTAAAAAAATGGCGTGGGGTCCCCCCCTTTTTATCGTCACCAGCCAGATACAACCAGCAGCAGCAGCCTGGCACTACCAGGGTGGGAAAGGACATGGTTATTGGCCCTTCCCAGCCTAATGGTACAGCCTGCAGCCGCCCCCCAGAGCCAGACCCTCAATTTAGAAGGTCCGGTCCTGCGGGTACCCGGCTCTTCCGCACCCCTGGTGGCGGTGGGTGCTGAGGTAATAGATGTTGGGGTTAGTGCTGGCCTGCCATACCGGCAAGCACTAAGCCCAGTATTAGTAATCAGGGCCGTCTGTAGATAGCCCTAATTACTAAAACTGTTGTATTGTTAAAAAAAATACACACACACAAGTATAAAACATTTTATTGAAATAAACACTCCCCCAGACCCCTGTTTGACCATTTTATTTAAAAAAAAAAAAAAAAGCTGGTCCGACGTAGTCCACCGAATCCGACGTAGTCCTCTGCATTCACGACCCTGAAAAATAGAAAACAAACACACAAACAGAGACCACTTACCTCTTCCTGCACTGGGATAATACACACAGCGATGTCACTGTACAGGGATAATAAACACAACGATGTCACTGTACAGACATAATAAACACAGCGATGTCACAGTACAGAGATAATAAACACAGTGATGTCACAGTACAGAGATAATAAACACAGTGATGTCACCGTACAGGGATAATAAACACAGTGATGTCACAGTACAGAGATAATAAACACAGTGATGTCACAGTACAGAGATAATAAACACAGTGATGTCACAGTACAGGGATAATAAACACAGTGATGTCACAGTACTGGGATAATACACACAGTGATGTCACTGTACAGGGATAATAAACACAGTGATGTCACAGTACAGAGATAATAAACACAGTGATGTCACTGTACAGGGATAATAAACACAGTGATGTCACTGTACAGGGATAACAAACACAGATATTTCTTTATGGTGGGCCCCAAGAATTATTTCCTCTGGTGGGCCCTAGGTACTCCAGTCCGACCCTGCTTGATAATAATTTTGAAACATGCATAGTGAAAATAATTTCTAAAACAATAATCCTTTCAGAAAAAAATCATTTTTAGAATTGATGGGTGCTATATGTAATAAAGTGATCCATTAAATCAGTAGCAGAGGTAGGGAATGTACTGTAATTTTCTCTCACATTACTAAGGATAGGAAAACTTTCAATACCTAAAGCTCCTCTTTTGGCCCTTGAGCTTTTGTCCTCTATATTTGACAGATTTCTGTTGAAGGTACACGCCACACTCCACATCTATGAAATAGCATCCCTATACTGTTGCAAAAAGGTGGCCATACATGCTAGTGTAAAAGTGATCAAAATGAATGACTTCAACCAAAATTAATGCTCATTAGTGACATTTAAAGATCATTGTAGCCGACCACATGACAGACCATCTTTGACTATGTATCCTGCCATTGTAAAAGCACAGATGCCAACAATTTGTCTTTTTCACAGAATTGCTAGATACCTTGGTCGTGTAACCCTACTGTAATAAAACAATTCATTCCAGTTCACCAGGAAAAATTGTCTGGTTTCTGGTGAATGGACTACGCTCTGGTCCAACGTGTGATGCAGCAAATATCCAAGGGAAGGTCCAGCATTTTAAGACATTCTTCCTTTTACCAAGAACAAATTAAAAAAGTAGATGACTGTAACAAACAGTAAACCACTTACACGTTTAGAGTGGTGAAACTACTGTTCATTATAGCATCCCTTGGAATGACTAAGCAGTTTTGTGTTACAATTGTCTATAGAGGATATTAATAAGTTATGAAAAGGAAGGTAGAATGGTTTTAACTGATGGACTCTTCTCTGGATATTTGCTGTTCATAACACTGATGATCTTTTAGCATGTAGGGCACAAAGGGCCAAATTTTTACTTCATTATGCTGGCAAAATAGTAGAGAACAAATTCAATTCCACCGACCTCAGTGACTTTCCTATGAAGCAACTACTGTAGATGAGTAACAAAAATATGAATGCTGTCATCCAGCAACTCGATTTACCACTTTTCCGAAAGTATTTTATTAGTTCATATTTTATCCTTTTTAGCATGTGCTAGTACACATGGAGAAGATTTTTGCTGTTTTTTTTTTTTTTTTTGCATGACCAATAGACTTTATGAAAACCATTTTGTCTTTTGCTCTAGTACCCATGCTGTAAATGTGTAATGGTTTTAAGGACCAGGAACATCTGTCATGGGGTAGTCCATAATGGGTTAAAGGATTGTAGCATGTGCCGGCTGAAAGGAACCAACAACCTTTTTATAATCCAGATAGATCTTCATGATGCATGCTAACCACACAAGTGGTTATATGGTTGGTAGGTAATGTTCAGACTCTGTAGAAAACATTAAAATGATTGTCCCAACTTCTAAAATCTACTTATTATATATCCTAGAGGGGGTCATCACAGAGGTAGGTCTCCTGACCAGGACTAACATTTATTAGTCAGCAAGAATGGAAGCAGGAAAGGCTTTAATGCAGAGGGCTTCTATTTTTAATTGGTGCCAAATAATACAGCATTTCTATCCTCCGTTTCTCCTTAAAGCAGAGTTCCTCAACTCTAGTCATCAGGGTCAGGGGTGTATCAACAGGCTCATGGGCCCTGGTGCAAGAGTTCAACTTGGGTCCATTTCCACTCAGTGCTTTGTTGCAAGGTGCAGGGGTGCACCTAGTCTTTCTGCTGCCTGAGGCAAAAATTTAAATACCCATCCCCGCCCAAAGCCAAATTCTTAACCCATTCCCTCCAGCCCTACTGTTAAAGACATACTTGGAAAAAATTTCACACAGCGCTATGGACCATACAAAGTTATAAAGCACCACATACATCTTACATCCAGTGATGTATCCTTTGATGTAGATATTCTCTTTCCTCATCTTCTCCATTCAGAGCAGACAGCTAGGATGATCTCTTGTCTCTGCAGAGTTTGACAAACAGATATCTTAGTTTTATACTTTTCCATCACCTTGTCAATACCCCATCCTGCCACCCACAATACTGTGTCCACTGTGATCCCCAATACTATACTGCAGAAACATTCCCCCTGAAGGTACTAGTCCCATGCAGATAGTGCCCACTTAAATAATTATTAGCACACAGTGTCCTTAAAAGTGACTGAGCCCAGCAAATAGAGTCCCTGACAAAGAAGTAATTGTGCTAAGCTGATACTGTGCTAGGGTGCCCCCAAACTAATATTGCTCCCCATAGTCTCACCAATAGACTCTGGGCCCACGCTGCACTGTGACCTAACTGGGTGCAACGTCTCCTCTTTGCGATCAAATGGATAAGGTGAGTATTATTATTTTAACTCTTTAACCCCTGAAAGCCCTCATTATTATTCTCAGATGCCGTGATCAACAATGAATGCGACCTGTGAGGGGTTCAATGATGGGGGCGGCACAATCACCATTCCCCCCATTGCGTTCCCTACTTACAAAGAAATGTGCTTCGTGATAAAGTAATTAGTCACAAAGCAAATTTCTTTGTGAAATCAAACTTTTGTAAACTTTGCTCTTTACTAGTGTCTAGTAATAATAAACCTTTGTATTTAAAGTTAATGAAATAGTTATACTTTAACATTACTATTACACAATCGTGTATATCAAATACATAAAAATGATACTAGTCTCTTTCAACTCCCATTAGCTTTCTACTCTGCCATAAAACTATAATTTACTTTAATGTTTTATTACTTTAATTACAATGACAGCATATAGCGCCATAGAATAAAAAATGAGGCTGCAGTGCTAACTATGCATAGCCATCCTAGCAGGCACCGACAGGTGCTTCTCCTAATACTACATAATAGCAGCTGGAGTAATACAGTCATGGCCAAAAGTTTTGAGAATGATACAAATATTAATTTTTACTAAGTCTACTGCTTCAGTTTTTATAATGGCAATTTGCATATACTCCAGAATGTTATAAAGAGTGATCAGCTTAACAGCAATTACTCGCAAAGTCAATATTTGCCTAGAAAATGAACTTTATCCCCCAAAACACATTTCAACATCATTGCAGCCCTGCCTTAAAAGGACCAGCTAACATTGTTTCAGTGATTGCTTCATTAACATAGGTGTGGGTGTTGATGAGGACAGGGCTGGAGATCAATCTGTCATGATTAAGTAAGAATGACACCACTGGACACTTTAAAAGGAGGCTGGTGCTTGGCATCATTGTTTCTCTTCTGTTAACCATGGTTATCTCTAAAGAAACATGTGCAGTCATCATTGCACTGCACAAAAATGGCCTAACAGGGAAGAGTATCGCAGCTAGAAAGATTGCACCTCAGTCAACAATCTATCGCATCATCAAGAACTTCAAGGAGAGAGGTTCCATTGTTGCCAAAAAGGCTCCAGGGCGCCCAAGAAAGACCAGCAAGCGCCAGGACCGTCTCTTAAAAGTGTTTCAGCTGTGGGATCGGGCTACCAGCAGTGCAGAGCTTGCTCAGGAATGGCAGCAGGCAGGTGTGAGTGCATCTGCACGCACTGTGAGGCGGAGACTCTTGGAGCAAGGCCTGGTCTCAAGGAGGGCAGCAAAGAAGCCACTTCTCTCCAGAAAAAAACATCAGGGACAGACTGATATTCTGCAAAAGGTACAGGGAGTGGACTGCTGAGGACTGGGGTAAAGTCATTTTCTCTGATGAATCCCTTTTCGATTGTTTGGGACATCTGGAAAACAGCTTATTCGGAGAAGACGAGGTGAGCGCTACCACCAGTCTTGTCTCATGCCAACTGTAAAGCATCCTGAAACCATTCATGTGTGGGGTTGCTTCTCAGCCAAGGGAATCGGCTCTCTCACAGTCTTGCCTAAAAACACAGCCATGAATAAAGAATGGTACCAGAATGTCCTCCGAGAGCAACTTCTCCCAACCGTCCAAGAGCAGTTTGGCGATCAACAATGCCTTTTCCAGCATGATGGAGCACCTTGCCATAAAGCAAAGGTGATAACTAAATGGCTCAGGGAACAAAACATAGAGATTTTGGGTCCATGGCCTGGAAACTCCCCAGATCTTAATCCCATTGAGAACTTGTGGTCAATCATCAAGAGACGGGTGGACAAACAAAAACCTACAAATTCTGACAAAATGCAAGCATTGATTGTGCAAGAATGGACTGCTATCAGTCAGGATTTGGTCCAGAAGTTGATTGAGAGCATGCCAGGGAGAATTGCAGAGGTCCTGAAGAAGAAGGGTCAACCCTGCAAATATTGACTTGCTGCATTAACTGATTCTAACTGTCAATATAAGCTTTTGATACTCATAATATGATTGCAATTATATTTCTGTATGTGATAAAAACATCTGACAAACACACATAAAAACCAGAGGGCAGCAGATCATGTGAAAATATAATATTTGTGTCATTCTCAAAACTTTTGGCCATGACTGTACATCCTGTAGCGTCCGTGTGGGATCTTTTCACTAGTTTTATGCCTATTCAGCCAACTTCCAAATGATGAATGGAAATCATCTTGAGATTTATTATGCTGGTTTGCTAAAACCACTAAAATGCAACACATAGGTTAGGTGGTTTATGACCCGACAGGCTGAAGTCTGGCTAATTATTATAGAAATAATTAAAAAGCATAAATGACAAACTCTTCTACTAATTCAAGAAGGCTTCTGTCTAAATGAACAGACCTCGGGGGATTATTTTGGTTTCATGTCAGACATACAGTATAGAAGCTTCTTGCCTGCTCGCTTTGAATTGCAGACGAGTTCTTGCAGACATTTTGCTTGTGGTTGAGGACGCATCCTGAGCATCTAAAAATACAACTCTGTGGATAGTCTCTATTTAAATGTGTAGGGAAAAAAATGGAGGAATTAGACGCTACAGACAGTTTGTCCTCTCACTGACATATTTAATATTGGCCAGTCATTCAGACACAAGCATGTGATAACTAATGCAGATATATTTAGAACAAAATGCTATGTCTTCTCTGCTCTCAGTCTGACGTGCCATTTTGATTGAAAATGTCTCAGCAGTTCAAGGATTTTACATTGAGTCCATTGTTTCAGCTATGTCAGTGATCAACGACCCCGGATTACAGATGATAAAGGGTCATCATTTGGGGATTGATGCCATTTTTTTTTTTATTAAACTACATATTTTTCCTTTATCACATTCTAAAAGTTACTTTTTAGCATATCCTCCAGGACTGAAAAGACAGCAGATGTTCGTGAGCTGCACGTTTTACCGGTCTGTGATATAGACTGTGAATTAATGTAAAGTCACACAAAACGGGAATAAGGACGTCTTAATGCAGATGTTTTGTTTTAGTGCAGAATGAAAGGGGAATATAATGCGTTTGATTAAAAAATGTAATCTGAATTCCTTTGTCGATAAAGCCATCTAATGCGACCATGTGTTCGCTGGTTCGATGCTAACTTTAAATGAAGTTTCATTTATAGTCTCAGGCACCTTAGCTAATATAAAATCTAGCATTTTTGTACCATGTCTTAAAGGGATTTCCCAGTGCCTATTAAGTGGGGTTTATTTAAAGGGTTGTCTAAGATAATTAAAAATCTCAAATAAACCCTACGATGTCTTACAATAACACCCATTATATACTCCCACTTCTGTAGTGCTCCTACAGTACTCTTTCTGCTGTTTGTTTTCCAACAGCAGAGGTATGCTGTCTGGATACAAACTATGACTGCTGCAGCCAATCACTGTCCTCAGTGGTCTACAGCTGAGGATAGTGATTGGATGCAGTGCTGGGGTGCCAAATCCAGGTGTGTAGAGTCATGTGCCTGGATCCAGCTTTTTAATCATTTAAAAAAAAAAACCTAGAAGCTGAGCAGATTTATATATTTTTGTCGGAAAAGATTTTATAAAACCTGTGATTTATAAATTTATATCTTTGCTTTTTCTACCTCCTGAGAACAGCATCTGTACAGGAGGGAGAGGTTAAAAGTGACTGATAGGATTGTGTATGAGAGATAGCTGTCAGTCACTGATAACTCCACCTCCTTGCACCAAGGTGTTCACAGGAAGTGGAAAAAACATAAACATAAATGTAAAAATTACAGGTTTTATTGGATCTTTGCCAGAATGTTTTTTATCAATCTACTTAGCTCCTCCTACTGTATAACATGCTATTTAGAGATTGCATTGCATTTTGTGGTGACAAGTCTTCTTTAAGTAGTGTCTGTAGCATTGAATCTTGCACCCGGTCATATAATTTCGCCCACACTGAAAATCCTAGATTAACAAATAGTAAAGATGACGTAAGCTTAGACATGCTGTCTAGACCTGCACAGTGGCTCAGGCTGAATGATAAGTGTGGTGCAGGGACAGACACTTTTCTCTGACTGATTTAATACTGATTGTAGTGCGCCTGGCTCCTGAAAACCCTGAAAACCAGCTGCTGTACAACCATACAGGCGAAATACTGTAATAATTACCAACTATTCAAATAAAGTATAGACTATTTAATGCTTGGCTACATTGCCAGGAAAGGGGCTACTTCTGAAGCAACACTCTACATAGCAATATGTACATGTGTGCAGTATAGAAAATTACTAACCATAATGGGGTTGAGTTATCAAAATTAGTCTAAATCAAAATTGGCTTAGTTGCCCATATCAACCAGATTGTACTTTTAATTTTTTAAAAGGTGGAGGTGGAAACTCATTGGTGGCTATGGGTAATAAAGCTAGTTTCCCTTTACACCAGTTTTGATATATCTTCCCCAGTGTGTTCAGTGCATACATTGGGAGATTTTCCTGTCATGATGAATGTAAACCCAACAGAGCCTAATATTGATAAAATCTGTCAAGAGACTCTTTCAAATTCTCCCGAGCTATATTCTACTGTTATGGCATTCCTTCTACTGTGCTTCTCTGTGTTTTCCCTGGCAACAGAAAATAAAGTAAAAAATAAAAAATAACAGCATGGTGCAATAAGTACCCATAGGAGGTCAGGATGGGATCCAGTTAATGGCACCCAGCAGTGCACTTCCTTCTGTGAAGTTTCCAGTATCAATTGGCTGTCACTCCTGTCATGCCCTCTCAATGTCTCAAACTCAACTAACTTTCTTAAAACTAAGCTTCTTTTGTTTCTACCTCCAACTAAAGAATATCTTTTTCTTTATTCCTAAAATCTAGAATTACTCTGCTATGTGACATGGAAAAGAATCGACTGCAAGAAAGACCAGTAAGAGGGAGGGGGAAAGACTCTCTGGATAACCTGGTGACATAGAAATTAGCTCTACGAGAACTAATATTGGTGGCAATAGTTGCTGTAAAGGTGGGGATAAAAATTAGATTTAAAGGGGTTGTCCAATGGGAAATATTCTACATTTTTCAAAATAGATCCAGGAACTGAATACATGTGTAATTGCATATTATTAAAAATATTGTATAGTCATTGAGTTTTTCAATAAAACTTACCTGTATAGCATCACCTGGTGTTTGTTCTCTTTTCCCTTTTATCTGTGCTGATGTGGTTGCATATGCTTAGTTCTATCCTTCAACTGTCACCAGCTGTATCTACTGTTAGAAGCTGTGACAGTTAGATGACATACCCCTGAGCAAGAAAACACCCCCTGAGCTGCTTCTTGAAATGAATCTAGCAGAGCAACTGGTACAATAAATGGGTATCTATTGGTCCACGTGAGATATAAGACTGGTTCTATCTTTGTTAGAAAAAGATTGACATGTATATAATTTCTGATTTTCATTTTTTACATTATGGGATTAACACCTTCAAGACCCTGTGATTTATATTTTTGTGCTTTCGTTTTTTTACTCCCTGCCTTCCAAGCTTTTTTATTTTTCCATTCATTTTTTGCGGGACAAGTTTCTAATGGAAGCATTTAACATTGCATAAATTGTAGTGGGAAGCTGGAAAAAATCCAAATGGGTTGAAATTGTGTGGGAAAAAAGCAATTCCACCACAGTTTTATGGGTTTCCTTTTTATAGCATACCCTATGCAGTATAACTGACCTGTTATCTTCATTCTCCAGGTCAGTACAATTACAGCGATACCACATTTATACAGTTTATCTTGTGTTTTAAAACTTAAAAAAAATAAAAATGGAGCAATTTACCACAGCTTCTGAGGTGTTGGATGTCTGTAATCGGTGATAGTGTCAATCAAAGACTTTAGCTATGGATGTCTGTTGCTTAAAAGGGTAGAGGTTAGTAAGGAGTTAATGTAAGGCCAACTTGTAGATTTTGGCAGGTATGACAAACAATCTAATGTGTATGAGGCTATCCTGACTTTTGCTCCACTGGAAATGTTGGGGGAAAGATGGATAGGAGGACTGTTGGATTTCAACATGCCCAATCATTTTGGTTTCAGGGGAAATAAGATGCCACTACAGGTGACTGGCAGTGGCTTACTTCTCTTTCCCCATTCAGAACATGTGATTAGAGGCATAGAGATGGCTAACAGTCAGCTAAACTCTTGGCTATCTAATGTGCTTGACTAACCGTAGCTACTTGCAAGAAAGTAGCAAGAGAGTTGAACTTACTAGAGAAAGACTTCACATATATACTGCACATAAGGAAAATTAAATGTTGCGTACGAGCTGTCCTCTCAAAATGGAAATGAGAATCAGGTTGGTCTTGTCATCATTTTCACATACTAGATGGTTCTGATATGAAGATGAGCATTTCTATCTGAATGGGTATAATTGCCATATTGCAAGCACAATTCTCCCTCAGCTACTTATTTTTGCTGCAATTTCAGAAGTACAGTATACATAAACTACTAGCAGCATTTAAGAAGCATTCTGCGATACTGTCATTTAATGTGCAGCTCTGTTACAGCTTTAATTTAGAAAACATTGCCTCTGTCACTCCGTTGTCTTTGCAGTTTATTTTTGTTGTTGAAACACATTATTTTCTCTTGTGTAGAACTTCCTGATCGTTGGAATTATTGCACTGTTGCCTTGGAGATGGCTACTTTCTCATCATAAAAAATATGATAAAAATACGGTACAGCTGTTGTGTTACTAATCTGCCAATTGTCCCCCATCAACTAGGCATCTGTCAGAAATGGAGTTTTTTTTATATTCACACTTATTTAATTACTCTTACCATAAGTAACACTAATATATTGTTATTTTTCATCCTGCTGAAAATGTATTATAATAATTAGTGCTGTATATTGTGTTCATTGCACTGATTATAATCAAGAAAAGCAAAATAAAAGTATTATGTAGAAAAAGTTAATACAAGCTACTTCATAATGTATTGTTATTATCCATATTTCTTCCTTCGCTGGCAGGATTAATTTTTCCATCACATTATACCCTGCTTGTTTCCATGGTTATGACCACCTTACAATTCATCAGTGATGGTCATGCTTGTACACAATAGGAAAAAGCGCTGGTCTCTCTGGTGACCGAGATTGCAGGAGATCACATAGGCTGATGCTTTTTCCTATAGTATATAAGCACGGCTACCACTACTGGATTGCAGGGTGGTCATAACCATGGAAACGAGCAGTGTATAATGTGATGGAAAAATCAATCGGCCAGCAAAGGAGACAATATGGATAATAACTAGAGATGAGCGAATCGAAGCTGACGAAGTGGAATTCGTTACGAATTTCATGGAAAATTCGATTCGTAACATAGTAACATAGTTTATAAGGCCGAAAAAAAAACATCTGTCCATCCAGTTCGGCAACGAATGCGAACGAAATGGCCGCAAGCACATGGCATGACATGGGGGAAGGATTTCTGGGATAAAGAAGTAAACGCCCACAATGCGATCACATGCACACATGTAGCCAATTAGCAGCCAGCAAGGTCCTGTGATGTCACAGCCCTATAAATAGCTCTGCAGCGCTGGAATCCGCCATTTGCTATTGATGTTAGACCAGAGACAGACGTCAGGAGAGATAGGGCAAGTGAAAGAAAAACTAAAGAAAAGAAATGAGGGGATCAGGGATAGATAATCTGAATTGCAGGAATAGGAGAAGGACGATTTCTAGACAGAAAATCAGGCAGTGAAATCGCTATTCTGGTACACTGTGCAGCAGTGAGTGGGCATAGGGGTTAGCCTGTTATACAGCACTGCACTCTGTTCTAAAGGCTGTTTTGGGGTGCTGCATTCAAAGAAGCACCACTACTCTCACTTTTTGCAGTGCAGTAAGAGGGTCAGAGCCTTGTTTGGGGTACATTAGAAAAAAAAAATAATAATAATATATATATTTTTTTAATATATTTTGGATTGTGTTTGGGGAAAAACATATATAATCCGTGATTGGCAGCTTGTAAATGTGAAAGAAATAGTTGCGGCGTTATTCGCCATACAAATAGACAAGCGCCATATAGTGCTAAATTCTTCGGTGTAGTTGAATTGCCAAAAAAACAGTGAATCCGTGTTTGTGGGGTTGTTCTTTTAAATAACTATTTGCGGCGTTATTCTCCATCCAAACAGAGAAGCGTGATATTGTGCTAACGTAGTCAGTGAAGCTGAATTGCCAAAAAAAACAGTGAATCCGTGTTTGTGGGGTTGTTAGTTTTAAATAATTATTTGCGGCGTAATTCGCCATCCAAACAGAAAAGCGTGATATTGTGCTAACGTAGTCAGTGAAGTTGACTTGACAAAAAACTGTGAATCCGTGTTTGTGGATTTGTTCATTTAAAATAACTATTTGCGGCATTATTCGCAATCCAAACAGAAAAGCGTGATATTGTGCTAACGTAGTCAGTGAAGCTGACTTGCCAAAAAAACAGTAAATCCATGTTTGTAAGGTTGTTCTTTTCAAATAACTATTTGCGGCGTTATTCGCCATCCAAACAGAAAAGCGTGATATTGTGCTAACGTAGTCAGTGAAATTGACTTGCCAAAAAAACTGTGAATCTGTGTTTGTGGGGTTGTTAATTTTAAATAACTATTTGCGGCGTTATTTGCCATCCAAACAGAAAAGCGTGATATTGTGCTAATGTAGTCAGTGAAGTTGACTTGCCAAAAAACTGTGAATCCGTGTTTGTGGATTTGTTCATTTAAAATAACTATATGCGGCGTTATTCGCCATCCAAACAGAAAAGCATGATATTGTGCTAAAGTAGTCAGTGAAGTTGACTTGCCAAAAACAGTGAATGCGTGTTTGTGGGGTTGTTAGTTTTAAATAACTATTAGCGGCGTTATTCGCCATCCAAACAGAAAAGCGTGATATTGTGCTAACGTAGTCAGTGAAGTTGACTTGCCAAAAAAACTGTGAATCCGTGTTTGTGAATTTGTTCATTTAAAATAACTATTTGCGGCATTATTCGCCATCCAAACAGAAAAGCATGATATTGTGCAAACGTAGTCAGTGAAGCTGACTTGCCAAAAAAACTGTAAATCCGTGTTTGTGGGGTTGTTCTTTTAAATAACTATTTGCGGCGTTATTCGCCATCCAAACAGAAAAGCGTGATATTGTGGTAACGTAGTCAGTGAAGTTGACTTGCCAAAAAAACTGTGAATCCGTGTTTGCGGGGTTGTTCTTTTAAATAACTATTTGCGGCGTTATTTGCCATCCAAACAGAAAAGCGTGATATTGTGCTAACGTAGTCAGTGAAGTTGACTTGCCAAAAAAACTGTGAATCCGTGTTTGTGTATTTGTTAATTTTAAATAACTATTTGTGGCGTTATTTGCCATCCAAACAGAAAAGCGTGATATTGTGCTAATGTAGTCAGTGAAGTTGACTTGCCAAAAAAACTGTGAATCCGTGTTTGTGGATTTGTGAATTTAAAATAATTATATGCGGCGTTATTTGCCATCCAAACAGAAAAGCGTGATATTGTGCTAACGTAGTCAGTGAAGTTGACTTGCCAAAAAACTGTGAATCCGTGTTTGTGGATTTGTTTATTTAAAATAACTATTTGCGGCGTTATTCGCCATCCAAACAGAAAAGCGTGATATTGTGCTAACATAGTCAGTGAAGTTGACTTGCCAAAAAAACTGTGAATCCGTGTTTGTGGATTTGTTCATTTAATATAACTATTTGTGGCATTATTCGCCATCCAAACAGAAAAGCATGATATTGTGCTAACGTAGTCAGTGAAGCTGACTTGCCAAAAAAACAGTAAATCCGTGTTTGTGGGGTTTCTTTTAAATAACTATTTGCGGCGTTATTCGCCATCCAAACAGAAAAGCGTGATATTGTGGTAACGTAGTCAGTGAAGTTGACTTGCCAAAAAAACAGTGAATCCGTGTTTGCGGGGTTGTTCTTTTAGATAACTATTTGCGGCGTTATTTGCCATCCAAACAGAAAAGCGTGCTATTGTGCTAACGTAGTCAGTGAAGTTGACTTGCCAAAAAACAGTGAATCCGTGTTTGTGGATTTGTTCTTTTAAATAACTGTTTGCGGCGTTATTCGCCATCCAAACAGAAAAGCACGATATTGTTCTGACGTAGTCAGTGAAGCTGACTTGCCAAAAAAACTGTGAATCCGTGTTTGTGGGGTTGTTAGTTTTAAATAACTATTTGCTGCGTTATTTGCCATCCAAACAGAAAAGCGTGATATTGTGCTAACGTAGTCAGTGAAGTTGACTTGACAAAAAACTGTGAATCCGTGTTTGTGGATTTGTTCATTTAAAACTACTATTTGCAGCGTTATTCGCCATCCAAACAGAAAAGCGTGATATTGTGCTAACGTAGTCAATGAAGTTGACTTGCCAAAAACAGTGAATCCGTGTTTGTGGGGTTGTTAGTTTTAAATAACTATTTGCGACGTTATTCGCCATCCAAACAGAAAAGCGTGATATTGTGCTAATGTAGTCAGTGAAGCTGACTTGCCAAAAAACCTGTGAATCCGTGTTTGTGGGTTTGTTAATTTAAAATAACTATTTGCGGTGTTATTCGTCGTCCAAACAGAAAAGCGTGATATTGTGCTAACGTAGTCAGTGAAGCTGACTTTCCAAAAAAACAGTTAATCCGTGTTTGTGGGGTTGTCCTTTTAAATAACTATTTGCGGATTTATTCGCCATTCAAACAGAAAAGCGTGATATTGTGCTAACGTAGTCAGTGAAGCTGACTTGCCAAAAAAACTGTGAATCCGTGTTTGTGGGGTTGTTCTTTTAAATAACTATTTGCAGCGTTATTCGCCATCCAAACATAAAAATGTGATATTGGGCTAACGTAGTCAGTGAAGTTGACTTGCCAAAAAAACTGTGAATCTGTGTTTGCGGGGTTGTTCTTTTAAATAATTATTTGCGGCGTTATTTGCCATCCAAACAGAAAAGCGTGATTTGTGCTAACGTAGTCAGTGAAGTTGACTTGCCAAAAAACTGTGAATCCGTGTTTGTGGATTTGCTCTTTTAAATAACTGTTTGCGGCGTTATTCGCCATCCAAACAGAAAAGCGCAATATTGTTCTGACGTAGTCAGTGAAGCTGACTTGCCAAAAAAACAGTGAATCCGTGTTTGCGGGGTTGTTCTTTTAAATAACTATTTGCGGCGTTATTTGCCATCCAAACAGAAAAGCGTGATATTGTGCTAACGTAGTCAGTGAAGTTGACTTGCCAAAAAAACAGTGAATCTGTGTTTGCGGGGTTGTTCTTTTAAATAATTATTTGCGGCGTTATTTGCCATCCAAACAGAAAAGCGTGATATTGTGCTAACGTAGTCAGTGAAGTTGACTTGCCAAAAAACAGTGAATCCGTGTTTGTGGATTTGTTCTTTTAAATAACTGTTTGCGGCGTTATTCGCCATCCAAACAGAAAAGCACGATATTGTTCTGACGTAGTCAGTGAAGCTGACTTGCCAAAAAAACTGTGAATCCGTGTTTGTGGGGTTGTTAGTTTTAAATAACTATTTGCTGCGTTATTTGCCATCCAAACAGAAAAGCGTGATATTGTGCTAACGTAGTCAGTGAAGTTGACTTGACAAAAAACTGTGAATCCGTGTTTGTGGATTTGTTCATTTAAAACTACTATTTGCGGCGTTATTCACCATCCAAACAGAAAAGCGTGATATTGTGCTAACGTAGTCAATGAAGTTGACTTGCCAAAAACAGTGAATCCGTGTTTGTGGGGTTGTTAGTTTTAAATAACTATTTGCGACGTTATTCGCCATCCAAACAGAAAAGCGTGATATTGTGCTAACGTAGTCAGTGAAGCTGACTTGCCAAAAAACCTGTGAATCCGTGTTTGTGGATTTGTTAATTTAAAATAACTATTTGCGGCGTTATTCGTCATCCAAACAGAAAAGCGTGATATTGTGCTAACGTAGTCAGTGAAGCTGACTTGCCAAAAAAAACAGTTAATCCGTGTTTGTGGGGTTGTCCTTTTAAATAACTATTTGCAGATTTATTCGCCATTCAAACAGAAAAGCGTGATATTGTGCTAACGTAGTCAGTGAAGCTGACTTGCCAAAAAAACAGTGAATCCGTGTTTGTGGGGTTGTTCTTTTAAATAACTATTTGCAGCGTTATTCGCCATCCAAACATAAAAATGTGATATTGGGCTAACGTAGTCAGTGAAGTTGACTTGCCAAAAAAACAGTGAATCTGTGTTTGCGGGGTTGTTCTTTTAAATAATTATTTGCGGCGTTATTTGCCATCCAAACAGAAAAGCGTGATATTGTGCTAACGTAGTCAGTGAAGTTGACTTGCCAAAAAACAGTGAATCCGTGTTTGTGGATTGTTCTTTTAAATAACTGTTTGCGGCGTTATTCGCCATCCAAACAGAAAAGCCGATATTGTTCTGACGTAGTCAGTGAAGCTGACTTGCCAAAAAAACAGTGAATCCGTGTTTGCGGGGTTTGTTCTTTTAAATAACTA